>JAVTVY010030920.1:0-13078 GCA_036873755.1 Hanleya hanleyi | reverse complement strand
CCAAGCCGATAAATTTAAAGTCACCGACCCGTGAAATTTTGCTGTGAAATATCATGGCATTGAAACCCTTATTTTACCTCCATGTTCGCGTAGAAACAGAAGGGCTTTTGCTATATGACAGATATCAAACCACATATGTTTTACATTTTATTATGGTCAGTAACGTCTGTCTCGACATAAGTGATTTAACACCTCCCCAAGTCTAAGAGAAAAAAACTATATCGTGTATTAATGTTAGATCTAACCGCGGAAGTTCGTATTAGGTTTCGACCACACGCAGGAAATATTACTAAAATTAATTTTGTGGTATATATACATTGTGTCTGGTTCTGAAACGTGCATGTGAACAAAACACTTATAATTTATCCAATAGCTGTGAGCCAATAATTCACAACACTGATTTCATTCCGTATGTTATTATTTTCCCTTTTACATTTTTGAAAATCTGTATTATGCTGAATACTATGATGCAACTGTTTTGAATATTTAATCTTTTCCTTCTTCGACAGTTATATCTTATGAGGAGTCAAGGGTTAATTATATGGAACTGTTCCACTCAAGTTTGAGTGAAATTCACTCAAACTTGAGTTATTTTTCACTCAACTTGAGTTATTTTTCACTCAACTTGAGTTACTTTTCCCTCAACTTGAGTTAAAACCACTCAAGTTCACTCAAAGTTCACTCAACTTGAGTGCGATCAATTTCCACTCTTATGCTTGAGTGAATGTCACTCAAGTTCAGTGCATTTAACTCAAGTTGAGTGAAAAGTAACTCAAGTTGAGTGAAAATCTCACTCAAGCATTGAGTGGGATAAATTTCCAGTCTTACTTGAGTGAAATGTCACTCAACTTTTTTTAGAGAGTATAGACATGATATCTGAACGATATGTACGATTTGTTATTGTTATTTAGAATGTGATCAACACCCTAGAAATATATTCATACCTCATTATACATGTATTATTTGCAATAGTAGCCAAATATATGAAGAGCAATTCTGATCAGAATTCCTACTACTTTAATAGTTTTGTTCACAAAATATACACTTCCGTGGAAACATATATGGACAGGCAACTACATGCACCCTGAAAATGAATACACACATACATTAGAATACAAGCGTCGAATCCGACAAGCAGTAGTTAGCCGTCGTCCACTGATCGAAAGATCGTATTCACCAGCTAGCTTCTTACAAGAGAAAAGCGGTCAACAGTTGTAAATGATTCTCCGACTGTGCGCCAAAAGTTATTATGGGGTTTAGATCTCCAGCTGACATAAATTGAAACTGTTGATCACATCACATTTATTACAGTTCTTACCCGAGCGTGGACATTCAACCGTGGCCTTTTTTCCTTTCGACAAGTGGTCAAACGTTATTTCCACTGCAGTCCAATAGTGAACATGGTCAGACAGGAATGAAAAGGCGCAAAAGCAATTCGGTGGTATCATAATATAATAAATAGAATGTTTACTCATATCCCCCACCCCGCCACTTCCAGAAGTCGATTTCAACCCTCCAAAAGTCGATATATGTGCATGCTGCACCTGAAAACTGAGAAATTAGCCCTCGTAGGAAACGGAGTCTGCAATGGGTCTTCAATTAATTAGTCTGTTTAAGGATGAGACATATAATGATAAAAACAAATTTTATTCATGACCTTTATGAGCAAAAACAATATGAATATACAATTAATTTCTCGAAGTGCCTTGCACAACTCTCCAAAGTCGATATTTGTCCTGCACCTCAAAACTGAGAAATAACCTTGGAGCAAAAGAAATGACGCAACAGCAATTCGGTGGTCTCATAATGTATTAAAAACATTGTTTACTCGTGTCCCCTACCCCGCCACCTCCAGAAGGAGGGTTGTAGTACAGGCTACGAAAAGGACAAATAAAAAAAAGTAACCTCATTCCCTTCTGGATGGTCAACTACCAAAATTAGCGAAGGCAAAAGAAGGAAATAGAGAAAATTCGACAAAACATGAAGTATATGAGATATCAAATTCAAATTTGCTACATAGAATCTATCAGATATGTACTTTTCGACTATTCTGTGGACCTATAGACACATCACAAAATGTGGCCTGACTGGTGAAAGCGACACATATAATTTCAAAATATTATTAGAAATATTCATGCGCATAAAGGAGTTTGTGGAAAATTTCGTCCTCCTAATTGGAGAACTATTTCTTTATGCGCTTATCGATCTCGCCGTGCAAAATGTCTCGGGAAGTCTCACGATACATATCATGTCGCGAGGAAATCAGCATAAAATATACGATTTGTTCATCTTCCTTTATTTTGGAGAAACGAGAAGACCGTCTATATGATTTCGGAGTGCACGCCATCCAGCTCAATGGTTCTGCGGACCAATCGCATGATTTGACAGCGAATTCGATAAGAAATTGGTAAGCGTACAGAAGATTATTGGGTGAAGTTTGACAGGTAATTACTATACCACAGGGCTTAGTGTAGTCTCACCTGAAAGATCCTCGAGGTTAGACTTCATGTTGCCTCTGAAGATTATCTATGACCCAAGACGTTGTTTGAAACAAATTGGGTGTTTTATTCATCAATAGAAATACAGAAAAATGACAATCTAATGTCAAACGTAGAGCAGTTCCCAGAGACCAGATGTAAAATCTTTCTCTCCTTTGTACAATGAAACACACATATGTTCCAACGGAGATGTGGTCTTAAATCTGAATACAAGCAGTTTTGTCCATGCTTATTATACAGTTAAACAAAAAATCAACTCACAAATTTAAAACTATCCAATCACGGCTAGATGCTACCGTTAACAAGTGGTGATTTACTATCAACTAAACGCAACATTAAAATGGTAGTCGAAAACAATGATGGCCTACTGACGGGAAGTCATATGAAATATACTGACTGCATATTTCCAAAAAGATCAATAGATCCAAGAGTGATCCCTGTGATGATTTGTATCCCAGCCGCGCTTTTATTGTAGTTGTTCATGTGAAATGAAATGACCACACGGCCCATAGCACCGGCTTGAGCGGTATTAGATACAACTATTTTAGAGCGATGATGTAATAGCCACATCAAGTACCCTGGCGATGGAGGTCTTTCCTCTGTATATCTGGCCTGTGATAGGCGCGGTTGACTCAGATTTTCACCGATATTTCGGTGAGACAGTCACGTTGTTCCTACTTCACACCTGCTATTTCAGTCTGGATATTTCCCAGAGTCGTCAAGATTTCTTGCAGTTTCTCGGACATATTTTGAATTACGTTTAAACAGAGCGCGAATGAACATATGCAGCGACACCACGTGTTGTTCATGTGACTTCTGCCAAACTATCCAAACAGAACCTCATACAACCTGCTAGTCATACGTTAGGTAATCATTCAAATTAACCTGCCTAAACAAGTGCGCAAAAATCAATCTAATAATTCAAAATACAGCTATTTTCTTTCAAAACACATGCAAACATGGTATATTTAATCTTGGTTTATCATCTTGCATATCCGACTATAGCTGTAACTCATTCTTATGAGAGCTGTACATGATTGGAAAAACCGGTGAAGTAGTTCTGCTTATGCATTTGACTCCATGCCTCATGATTTAATGTTTTGATAAATTAAAGGTATATAGCCTGTCTTGTCTTCCACAAATCTCGTCAGCAACTACCTTTACAGCAGGAATCAAAGAGTTAAAATAGGGAACTATGTTATTACGGTTTTTACAACAGCGTGAACTTTCAACATTAGCTTATTACTTTTAGAATGACAAAGGATTTCGAATGTTCATTACATCGCAATAGAGAATTTCTTCGACGGTACCGGTATGCTGGACTTGTCAATTACTACGGCTCTTAGTCGAGCGTAGTCTTTCGATAGCAACCGTTGTCTTTTGTTGCCGAATGTTTATTCTCATGTAAGTCATGTTCATTTCCACTGCATTCGTCCACGAGTTGGTCAGATTATAAAACACTTAATTACAACACATATAAGGGAAGTGGGAAGAGGTGCCGACATACTGACAGAGCCACATGACTTCACAGTATAGTCTTCTGGTTAACCTATTCTAAAGCACATACCAAGAATCAAACAATTCGTGATATGTGTTGTATCTCAGGTACGCTTTTATTGTACCTGTTCATGTGGCAACTTGGATGACATGACCACACGGTCCCTAGCACCGGCATAAGCGGTATTAGAGAGCTAGAGAGCTATGATGGAAATGCTCTGACAACTCGTATATTGGTAATTGGTGAGCTGTTTCGCTGTGACAACTCGTACACTGGAATTGGTGAGCTGTATCGTCGTCAGATGAAAATGACGGCATTTAACACAAAGGACTAGTCTGTAAGGCCCGATGTCGACCCAGCATCAACTTCCCAAAAAGGCAAGATATATCATATATCACCCAGCACGACAGACCAGGGAATGTACCGCGACGTCATATTTATCACAACTGTCAATTCGAGGATTGAGTTTGTGACGATAGGATTGTTGTGTTTCGAGCTGAAACAATAAAAAACATTGCTTACATGTGTTCCTCCCTTCAATGGTCTCCAATAGTTCAGTGTGATTAAAATGACGCTTGGGCGGTTTAATCAGAAGAAATCTGAAATGACGCTTACAGAAAGACAATTTTGTACTATTGAATAGATGAACAGTGAGATAAGGTATGAGATACCCTAGCGTGGCTGAGATACATCATTCTTTAGATGACGACTTTACAACGAATTATGGATTAAGAATACTGATCAGCGATACGGATTTGATATTTTTGGAACATCATGATGTCTTGCCGGCATCATTGAAAACTGTTGACCGCTTTTCTCTTGCAGGAAACAAGCCTATGTTTATGTATACTACGATTGTCTTTTTGAATTTGGTGCTAATGTTGTTATATGGAATATGGAATAGGTCTTTGGATTATGGACGCGGATATTCTCTAATGGACGACGGCTGAATTATGGATGACGGACTAGACGCTTGTAATGTCCATTTTATTATACCTTTGCAGAAATATGTCACAAATATCGGACAAGGCTAGGTTCTAACCACGTTCGACCGGTTAGGTATGGAATGATGTATTCTTTCGAGAAGTGTGACTGGGAGAATTGTAATCCAAATTACCTTACAGAGCGATCTGATTGGAGGAATGTGCATGCCGTATTGTCGAATAATTGTGTTCGTCGAGAGATAAATGGAATTTCATGTCGTGTTATATGCATTACATGTCGGTGTATCATTGCCAAAACAGGTACCTATCAAGAATGTCAATTTCGTCTGTGCGAAGCTCATTGGGCAGGTTTGTAAAGTCGAGTAATTGTGAAGACAGAATCGAACCCGCAGTGCATTTGCCTGTCTATTGGGATGTCTTGGTGTAGTGCATGGTGCCCAAGACATTCGTCATCCTTTCAACGGTAAAGGGGCAATTCTGGACACAGTCTTTGCTACCTTGAAATGAACATACGATGTTTCTAAAAGCCCACGCTTAACCAAGAACCATAATATGGCAACCATTTTTGTTGCATGCAGGCACGGTAGACCAATAAATCGGGATATGATCTTTCCACACCAAAATCACAGGTCATATAATAATTTTCCCTCGTTTACTAACAAATTAGTTTAGCGACCTACAATTGAAATCAATATTATTTTTCATCCCGAGTATAGAAACATTATATACTACAATATGAAATAATTTTTAGAAAATAAACTCCTTCCAATTGATAAAATATATTACATATGCCCTTGTTATATTTAATACGTAATGATCTATCCTCCTCATTACATGGTCAATATACATGGAATCACATCTACTTAGCACATTTTCAAGGTAAGGATGAGCCGAATTTCAGTGCATATAACCAGACATTGAAATTAATTGATTTTAGAAACGAAAGAAGTTAGTTATCGGGGATCCTAGTCAAGAAGGGCTGATTGAACAGTTGTTCGTTGCAATTTTGACAGACAAGACCAAGACCAGATAAGGAAATGGAATGCCCGTCCGGATCGCTATATAACACCACACCTAATCTTGTCCCAATACGATAAACAGAGTCTGTCTCCATATTTCGTGTAACAAGCAGACTCACACGCCCATAAATGGAAGTATTTAATTGCATGTTTTTCTGTTTTACTGCCCTCAATCTCGTGTGGCAAAGGTGCTTTTCAGGGTTAGCTATCAATGCGACCGTTCCGAAATGTGCCTTTCGCCAACAACCGTAGTAATGGACAAGACCAGCATACTGCCGAACAAATTCTCTATCGCGATGGAATGAACATCCGAAATCCTTTGTCATTCTAAAAGTAATATGCTAATGTTGAAAGTTCACGCTGTTGTAAAAACCGTAATAGTGACTGGGGTAGTATCTTTAAAGGTGTCCCACAGGGTTCTACAATGGGACCTATCTTATTCCATATATTTGTCAATGGTTTGCTTTTTTGTATTAAAGGAAGTGACATATACAACTACGCCGACGACAACACATTATTTGTTAGTCGAAACACGGATTTTACATTTTATTATTTTACTACTGCTGAAACTTTGCAAAGTGAATCAAATCTTCCCATTCTTTTGTTTAAAGACAATCATATTGCTGTAAATCCGGAGAAATTCCAAGCCACATTCTTTGATACAAGCAGGAATATTAGAGAAAATTCAAGATGGTGTCAAGATATTTTTGATATATACAAGTAGGCGGCTCGCCAACTCAATATTTAAAGGTCAACCCAAACGGAATTTTTTTTGGTCTAAAAATCCTTAAAAATCATAGTTCATACTTCACTTTGTATGAAAAAAATATTGAAAAAATTCTAATCTGATCAGAAACACGCGTAATATGGGAGCAAAGTGGGCTTTTTCACACTTTCACAGCTGGGTTGATGACGTCACGCAGGGAAGTTCCCTGAGAAAAAACAGCGGATAACATGGAAAGCGAGTGCAGTCAGAGCTCCGGTTCAGATGTCGATTCGAGCGATATCAGCTGCTTAGATGGAAATATTTTTCGCCAAGAAGATGAAATAGACATAGAGGAGGATGATGACGGGCAAATTAACAGTTGTTTGCAGACCAACGGCGGAATTCAGCCCTATCAATTTGAGCCGTACGGCTCCGATTCTGACAGTGACAACAACGTGGAACTCGACGACAGGATTCGGAGAGGTCGTTTGTTGAATACAGATTGGTATGCAACTTGACTGGAAACCTTATTATCGTCATCTATAAGACCAAATGTCCATATATTTCAAACTGTATTGAATGTAGAACGATTCTGTGATGTAAAGAACGAGCACATCTGTGTTGTTATTGTTGTTACTGACCGAGGCAGCCTTTTCGAAGGGATACTCCGGGATTCGGCAGTATGGACAGTAAACTGTTGATAACTCTACTGATATACGTCCGATTTGAATTTTGTTTGTTTTCCCATAATCCTCATGAAATACTAATTTCAGAATTATATAGTTTGATAAAAAACCTTTGGACATTCATGGCGAAAAGTGCTCAATTTTCGACAAATTACCTCAATTAAATTGAAATCGAATGATATTCCCACAATTTCAAATGTCAAGGGATTATGAAAGTATTATTATCACTTCTGTATCTACAGCCATTCACTCCAATTGGTGTTTTTTTTATTTATTTACTTATCAAACGTATATATATTTATGAAAGATCATTTTATTATTATTAAATAGTATATATGAAATAGAGACTCATCCAGTCTAGCCTGTAGGTGCTCAAGCAACAAATGCCACGGGAGAGCGAGCAGGGCATGTACAGCCGTCTCCCTGTCCGCGGCCTCGCTTGCAGGCTAGGTTCGTTCAGCCGATGTCCGTGATAGATTCTCCTTGTCCGATTTCTTTGCCGTCACATTCTGATTGTTCTTAGGTTTGATAGTTGGAATAGCTGTCCTCTTTAGCTTTGGTTTGTACCCGAATTCAACTGCTACGCTGTAGATGTCCTCGAATGATGTCTAATTTCTGTCAAAATGTGCCGAGCAAATTATACGAGTACTGGCTCGGGCCCTCTTTCCACACTCTCGTGTTGCGTACAAATTTCGTCCAATTTGCAGCGATTTTCTCGTCTTTAGGCCACAAATGAATACTAACACCGTCATCTGTAGTAAAACTGCAACCTCCCACTACACAACGTCGCGGCATATTAACAAATGATGCCCCGATACTCCGAAAATCTTCAGAAATCAGCAGCTACTTACGACTGTAGTATACGGCTTTAACATACAGAATACAAGACAGCTTCCCTCCGTGACGTCACAGCTGGAATTGACAGGAGAGCGATTTTCACCTTTCAAACGGCAATATCTCGCCAACCAGACTGCACAAAATTATGAAAAAGAATATCATTATTTTCAGAATCGAAAGGACTATTTTTTTATATTTTTGACCTCAGAGCGTTTGGGTTGACCTTTAAGGCCACCTTTCCGAGCCGGATGTGCTTTGTTTAGACTTTCACCTGATCTTGTTTTAATTAATAATAATAATAATAATAATCTGTCCAGTGGTGTTGCATTGTACCAGTATCGGTAGCGCTCGAAGGATTGAGAACATACAAGAGAGAACACTCCGATTTGTTTTTAAGGATTTTAATAGAACATATGAAGGGTTTTTAGACAAGGCACCTCTGTCATCCTTGCATCTCGGCCGAACACGTCAGTTGTCAACTGAGGTGTTTAAAACTGTTAACGGTTACTCGCCCACCTATGTTCAGGATATGTCTATTCTAAAGAATGTAGCTATAGGATTACGGGTGGAGAGCGCATTTTAACTGCCCCGTGTGAAAACAGAAAGGCATGGCAGGAATAGTCTGTGGTATTTAGGGGTAAGGATCTGGATTGATCTCACGACTGATTTTAGAAAGGCAGAAAATGTGAAATGTTTTAAACGTTTAATCAAATATTGGAGCAGAACCAATTGTAAATGTAGTTTGTGCTTCAGTTTTATGCATACCATCGATGTAACATTATGTAGTTTACTTTGCGTTCTTGCATGTTTTTTGTCTTAATTTAAATACTGTCATCTCATTAGCTAACTTTCATTGTAACGTGATGAAAATACATGATATAAGGTTACACTACAAAAAATGTTTTCAACACAAACTATTACCACGCGGTTAAAATATAGTTCATGCTACATATATGGAACGTCACACTCTTTAAACTTGACCCCTATACCTTTATGCCTTTAACCTCAACGGTACACAATATACGTAACGCATGACGTTTCTGTGGGGCAACATACCTCTGCCAATGTTAAGACTCAAATAGTCATAACGGTAAAACCTAGAAACAGATATGGATTTCGCTAGGCATCTACAATTCCAATAAGCATTCGATGTATTCAATAATTTCAAAGTTGAATTTAGAACAGGTTCCGAAGTCAACTAACAGGTTTTAGCTCAGCATGCTAAATTTCCAAATCTACCGCTATATGCCAACAATTCAAGGCTTCTAGTCCCGCAGCCAAATGACGATTTTAAGTCAAACCATCCAGCGAAGTTCCAACAATGGCTTTTGACTGATTTCATATCTACATGCCATGTATATATAGAAAATGGAGATAGCCCACCTGGGACCCTTGAGCATTTTGATAAAACACTTTGTTAATATGGCAACCACAGGAATGAAAGAAGTAATTTTATAGGAATGTGAATAATTGCATCAATACCGAGATATTTTCATCAAAAAAACTTGCCACACTATATTTCTGATTCAAGCTTTAGCTGTAAATGTACAAATATTCAAGATGGTCGCCCTGTTGACGTCATTTTCCAGGAAAATGCATCTCTTAGATGAATTTTTGGACGGGTTTGTCAATTTTTTTATTTAGGCACTTTTCGCCGCATTAACTGTGCAATAAATTGGAAAATAATTTTGTGATATGAAAAAAACTACCTTGAGGTATTTTTACACTAAAAGTTGAACAGGTCTAGAAGAAAATATGACCAAGATACCATTTTTGCCGCGACCACATATGGCCGCCATCATAAATTTACTCATGATGCTCCGTTCTGACGTTTTTGCAAATAGACTAAAAATGACCACAACGTAATAAGCTATAAATTTAATACAGGTGAGCTCTCGATGTTACTTAGTTCCAGAACACCAGGAAGAAGATCATTAGTGGGGCAGATTCCCCATAGCAAGCGTCATTTCCGACATTCAATATCCAGCTGTCGTCCATGAAAGAATTTCAGCGTCAAAGATCAAACTTCCTATTTCGTATGACAGTTAGCATCTGTTCCAAATGTGTATGAAATAAAAATAAAGTAACCGCGAACACACCCTAGGCCAGATATTCCGGGAACTCAGTTTCATATGATATTATTTTGGTTCCCATCATGGACCATGCCTTTAGACTCATCGAGAAGATTCACTAAGCGGCTTGTTGTCAAATCGATCATAGTAGTATATCTTTTGAAGTTGATGATGGAGGTGAGAATCATTACTCTGACAATTTTGTTGATATCGAGCGATAGATGGATATTGGCAAACACTATCATATGCAGATGCAAAGGCTGAGGTGTCATTTCAAGACATTGTGATGGTGTGAAAAACGAGAGATCCTGAAGGATCTTGGCGCCCACCATTGTCCGATAATTGTAAGCTAATGACTAGAGGATATTTTTGTCCATTGTTACTAAGAACAAACGATTGATTTGTAATTTGGTTTACAGAATTTCGAATCTGAGCGAAAAAGATCGGAAAAGGGAGACTGAAAAACACCAAGATATAATCTAAGTTTCAGGAGTTTCAAGATTTCTAGAAACTGTACTTATGTCAGTTGTTATAATACAAGAGAATTGAGCAAAGTTAGTCTGAAAGTGAATGTACGGAGGATCCTTCACCTTTGCTTTGTAGTATTTTTTTATTTATTTTTTTGCACGTGTCATCATTGGGTACTGGGAGCGAGGACCAATCTCTTTGACACTTTGGCATGAGCTATGAAACATACTTAAGATTTTATAATTAGGAACGAATGCTAATTCTGTTCTGTTTACTGGGCTAGTTTGAGATATCTCTTTAAAGATACCATGCTCGAAAATAGTAAGATGGTACAATACTTAATACTGAAGGGATCCGGTTCGCGCAGTAATGTTGAAACTTCGAAAGTGCCTGAATCCTGATTATCTCCTTTGGATCGAAACATGCAGTAGTCTACAGTTGTCGAGTTGTGACATTGAGTCACAAGAGTGACGTCCCTTCATCTAGCCGACCCGCCGGCAGACGAAAGGGTGGAGCAGTTCACTTGCCACTGCATGGACTGAAGAAAACTGATTTAAAATTTGAAGAAATACATTTTAATTTCGAATTATTTGAACTCCTTGATATGGAGGGTGAAGGTATGGATATTCTCTATAGTCAATATATAGAATATGCCCCACCGTTTCATCTGCCGACTCTTGTGATGCAATGTCACAACTCGAGAATACTGTATTAATTTGAAGCGTAACTTGGATTTTCAAATTGGACCAAAAAAGGTATCTTGCACTACTAGGCCCCATGTGGGACCTGTGTATCAAATTTCAGAAATATCCATGAAATATTTCCTGAGAATTCACGATAACAATGTTTCAAGGGAAAATTCAAGATGGCCGCCTTGTGGCCATATTGAATTTTCGAATCGGACCAAAAAAGGTATCTTGCACAACTAGACTCCAAGGGGAACCTGTGTACCAAATGTGAGAAAGATCCATGCAGTAGTTCCTGAGAAATCGCGATAACAAGGTTTCGTGGGGAAATCCAAGATGGCTGCCTTGTGGTCATATTGGATTTTCGATTCGGACCGAAAAAGGTATCTTGCACAACTAGACCCTAAGGGGAACCTGTGTACCAAATTTGAAAAGATCCATGCAGTACTTCCTGAGAAATGACGATAACAAAGTTTCATGGGGAAATCCAAGATGGCTGCGTGGTGGCCATATCGGATTTTCGAATCGGACCAGAAAAGGTATCTTGCACAACTAGACCCGAAAGGGAACCTGTGTACCAAATTTGAGAAAGATCCATGCAGTAGTTTCTGAGAAATCACGATAACAAGGTTTCATGGAGAAATCCAAGATGGCTGCCTGGTGGCCATATTGGATTTTCGAATCGGACCTAAAAAGGTATCTTGCACAACTAGACCCCAAGGGGAACCTGTGTACCAAACTTGAGAAAGATCCATGGAGTAGTTCCTGAGAAACCGCGATAACAAGGTTTCATGGGGAAATCCAAGATGGCTGCCTGGTGGCCATATTGAATTTTTGAATCGGACCAGAAAAGGTATCTTGCACAACTAGACGCCAAGGGGAACCTGTGTACCAAATTTGAGAAAGATCCATGCAGTACTTCCTGAGAAATCGCGATAACAAGGTTTCATGGGGAAATCCAAGATGACTGCCTGGTGGCCATATTGGATTTTTGAGAAAGATCCATGCAGTACTTCCTGAGAAATGACGATAAAGTTTCATGGGGAAATCCAAGATGGCTGCCTGGTGGCCATATTGGATTTTCGAATCGGACCAGAAAAGGTATCTTGCACAACTAGACCCGAAAGGGAACCTGTGTACCAATGCAGTAGTTCCTGAGAAATCACGATAACAAGGTTTCATGGAGAAATCCAAGATGGCTGCCTGGTGGCCATATTGGATTTTCAAATCGGACCAAAAAGGGTATCTTGCACAACTAGACCCCAAGGGGAACCCCAAGGCTGCCTTCATGGGGAAACCTGTGTACCAAATTTGAGAAAGATCCATGCAGTACTTCTGAGAAATCGCGATAACATGGTTTCATGGGGAAATCCAAGATGACTGCCTGGTGGCCATATTGGATTTTCGAATCGGACCAAAAAAGGTATCTTGCACAACTAGACCCTAAGGGGAACCTGTGTACCAAATTTGAGAAAGATCCATGCAGTACTTCCTGAGAAATGACGAAACAAAGTTTCATGGGGAAATCCAAGATGGCTGCCTGGTGGCCATATTGGATTTTCGAATCGGACCAGAAAAGGTATCTTGCACAACTAGATCCGAAAGGGAACCAGCTGTGTACCAAATTTGAGAAAGATCCATGCAGTAGTTCCTGAGAAATCACG
>JAVTVY010030919.1:0-13573 GCA_036873755.1 Hanleya hanleyi | reverse complement strand
GCTGGTGTAGCGTACTTACTGTGGATAGTCGGAGGTTCGCTTGGACTGCATCATTTCTATCTACGCCGAGATAGGCAGGCGTTTATATGGTGGTGTACATGGGGAGGTGTGTGCGGACTCGGCTGGCTCCGAGATCTCTTCTATATTCCACAGTATGTAGCATTAGCGAACGAAGAGCACGAATGTTTGGAGAGTTTCAAAGATAAACAGAAGCGTCACCCTTTCCCTCGGTGGGGTACTGCCCGGTTTTGTGGTGAGATAGTGGTAGGAACTCTATTCGGTTTTCTAGCACAGTATGCCATGCCTGATGAACTGTTAGCGGCCGAGAACCAGTCATTTCTTAAATATATCCTGTTCTTGATTGGACCATTTGGAACAGCTGTAGGTAAGTGAGATCCCGGAGATTCCACTCATTAAAATGAATAGTTTATCATCACTGCCTGTCTGCAATATTTCCTCTGTACAGAAGATGCGATTTGGTCATTATTTTCTTTTGGCAGCATCTGAGACAGGAGTTGTTAATAGCCATGTGTTGACAAGCTTGTCTCCCTTTCCTAGTGCACAGGAGATGATAAATGAAGTAAATTTAATGAGCCTAATTTGGAATGGTGGCACCACAGGGAATTATCGGTTCTCCTCTTCACCTATTTCATCCACAGAGACATGTATCAATTGGATCCGATTGCATATACATACCCATTTAGATGTGGTGTGAGATCGGTATGTATATGCAATCCAATCGATACATGCCCCTGTCATTTCATCCTGTTCTCCTTTCATCTTCCTTGCCTTTTCGCTCCCTGCATGCTTCATCCCCTATGTTACTCCATCCAGCACCCACATGGCACATCGTTAACTCGCTGCCCTCAGCTGTGGTATGTGTAGCCTATCAGCTCTCTCCGCCCCCCCCCCACCCACTGCCAGGTCCAAGGTGCACATACACATACACAAACCCAGCTGAAATTTAATTTTGTGATAATGATGATGCTCTGGCAATATGCCAGTATGGCTGGTCACTGGCCCCGTGGGGCTTCCGGAGATTGACCTGGGATGTTGTCGTGCACACCGCAGGTCATAGTAAGAATAGGCCGCAGCTCCTCGGACAGCTTGTCGTAAGAGAACTAACTGAGGCACCTGTAGGGTTCCTGGGTGTTAAAAAGAATAGGACCCCCACCCATGTGGTTCCCGGGTGTGAAAAGGAATAGGAACCAACGTTGTGATATGACTGAAATATAATTGAAAGCGATGTTAAATCATATTCACTCACTTACTGGTTGGTCACTAACCTCCCCTCCACTCCCCCCCTCCCCCCCTTAACCTTTTCCCTGTCTGTTTAATTTCTACTGACCAATAGGTTATTGTGTGAAATAGGTCTTGGTGTGACCTCATTAACACATGAAGAACACACCTGTAATCAGTCCTATTGTATATCGTGTAAACAAACAGGTGGTAGGATAACGGTAAGTGGTTGCTAGGGGAGACAGAATAACGTGTCATGCTTTAATACCTCTCCTGGTTCATGACAAATGAATTATTAATCTTAGCTATTTTCTCGCCTAACTTTTGGATCAAGCTGGAAGCTGTCTTTGCAAGTTATCACATGTCTTGTGCTCTTCGATATTTCTCAAGTCATATCACTTTATCTCTCAGAGATCTCTGTATACATGTATAATGTTGTCGTACAAAAAAGACCACTTCATCCCGGTTATGGTGTAAAAAACTCTAGGTAGGGAATAGTCTGGGTATGAACGGTTTGGGCAGTATATCCATTCTCCACAGATGAAACTGTAAAATATCCTATTACCAGTATAACACTCTCTGATGGATTCTCCCAGACAATCTGACACACAGACATGACAGCCAGGTGAATTCAGTCTGTTTCACACAAACCTTTTAATGTATTGTATTACAGAAAGGAAATGCTTGGATCCTATTATCTTTTGACCACCCAGTCTTCTCCATTTTGTAATCAAAGATTTTGGTTGGCCAAGAGTGAGTGAGTGAGCTGAATATGATTTAACGTCGGTTTCAACATTATTTCAGTCCTATCATGATGTTTGGTTCCTATTACTTTTCACGCCCAGAAACCACATGGATAGGGTCCTATTCCTTTTCACGCCCGAGAACCCCACGGGTGCCCATTTGGTCGTCTCTTATGACCAGCGCTCTGGGGGGCTGAGGCCTATGACCTGGAGTGTGCACAACAACACCCCAGGTCATTCCCAGGAGAGCCTCACGGGACTGGTTGGCTAAGAAATATGATCAGAAATGACCTGTTCAATCCATTGATGAGATGTCAGGTATTTGACATTGTCAAGATAATTTACATAGATAATACATAGATATGTCATGGCTAATCTAGCACACCTGGGATGTTCTCAGGTGAGACACCTTATACATGTACAATGAATTTGTAAGACAGCCATTTACTAACATTTCATGGCAGATCTCTTCCATATCATCAATTGATGTTGCTCCCTCCAGTCAGGGTTAAACATAGTTCAATCAAGGAAGAATCTTCATCAAAAGTGTAATTCAATTCAATTCAATTCAAGTGTGAACCATCATCACAATCATTAACAAAGAAATATTTTTTAGTCTTTTGAATAAAAAGAATTTATGATAAATGATTTTCCATATAATCTGCTTTATCTGTGGGATGTTAAGATCTGTCATTGTGGGAGGCCCTTGGTGGTCGAGTGGTCTAAGGTGCTTCCCTTGTGAACGCTAATAACCTAACACCGCTGAACCATCACTGGTTCGAGCCCAGCTGGTCCATGTGTGAATGTTTGTCAGTTACTTGTCGACGAGCGGAGGTTTTCTCCGGGTACTCCGGTTTCCTCCACAAATCAAACTGACTGTCACCATGAGTGAAACAAACTGGAGTGTGACATTAAGCCAAATCCCTCCCCCGCCCCCATGCCACCATTAAGATTGGAGGTTTGTTGAGCTGAGAATATGTGTAACTTAGCGAGGGAGTGGATCAAGGTGAAAGGATGTGTTGAGAGAGGATGTGTTAAGGTGCAAGAGGGTGTGTTAAGGTGTGAGGATGTGAGGTGTGTTGAGCTGAGAGGGTGTGTTTGCTATTAAAGAGAAGAGGGTGTGTTAAGGTGAACAAAAGGTGTGTTACGGTGAAAGAGGGTGTGTTAAGATGAGAAGGTGTGTTTAAGTTGAGAAAATTTGTTAAGGATAGAGTCTTAGTGTGTTAAGGTGAGAGAGGATGTGTTAAGGTGAGTGTTTTTAGAGTGAGAGAGAGTGTGAAGTGGAGAGAGGGTATGTTAAGGTGAAAGAGTATGTTTAGGTGGGAGAGGATGTGATAATGTTTGAGAGAAGGTGTGATAATGTTTGAGAGAAGGTGTGATAATGTGTGAGAGAGGGTGTGTTAAGGTGATATGGTGTGTTAATTAGGGCAAGAGAGAATGTGAGAGGGTGTGTTGGGGTGAGAGAGGGTGATAATGTGCAAGAGAGGGTGTGTTAGGGTGTGATGTGTGAGAGAGTGTGTTAGGGTGAGAGGGTTTTAAAGTGAGAGAGTGTTAAGGTGAGAGGATGTGTTAGGGTGAGAGAGGGTGAGGGAGGGTATGTAAAGGTGAGAAAGGGTGTGATAATGTGTGAGAAAGGGTGTGTTAGGGTGAGAGGGTGTGTTAAGGTGAGAGAGGGTGAGATAATGTGTGAGAGGGTATGTTAGGGTGAGACAGTGTGTTATGGTGAGCGGGTGTGTTAAGGTGAGAGGGTGTGTTAAGGTGAGAGAGGGTGAGATAATGTGTGAGAGGGTATGCTAGGGTGAGGGGGTGTGTTAGGGTGAAAGGGTGTGTTAGGGTGAGAGGGTGTGCTAGGGTGAAAGGGTGTGTTAGGGTCAGAGGGTGTGTTACGGTGAGAGGGTGTGTTAAGGTGGGAGGGTGTGTTAAGGTGAGAGAGGGTGAGATAATGTGTGAGAGGGTATGTTAGGGTGAGACGGTGTGTTTGGGTGAGGGTGTGTTAGGGTGAGAGGGTGTGTTAAGGTGAGAGGGTGTGTTAAGGTGAGAGGGTGTGTTAAGGTGAGAGAGGGTGAGATAATGTGTGAGAGAGGGTATGTTAGAGTGAGAGAGTGTGTTAGGGTGAGACGGTGTGTTAGGGTGAGAGGGTGTGTTAAGGTGAGAGGGTGTCTTAAGGTGAGAGGGTGTGTTGGTGAGAGAGGGTGAGATAATGTGTGAGAGGGTATGCTAGGGTGAGCAGGTGTGTTAGGGTGAGAGGGTGTGTTAAGGTGAGAGAGGGTGTGATAATGTGTGAGAGAGGGTGTGCTTTTCATTTTCACACCCGGAAACCACACGGGTAGCGCCCTATTCTTTTTCACATTCGAGAAGCCCACGGGTGCCCCAGTTAGTCACCTCTTACGACAAGCCCTCGTAAGCTTGAGGCCTATTCTTGCCATGACCTGGAGTGTGCACAATGATACCCCAGATCAATCCTTCATCTGTCCATAGTCACATTCTGGTTCATTCTGTTCACAACAGGTGTCCATATAGTGATGAACATTGGGTTAGAGCAGTGTTCATCGACATGGAAGGCCCCCATTATCGTGGCATAACTCGCCCAGCATATCATCTGTCAATATTTGCATTCTGGTTTGTTCTATTCACAACAGGCGTCCATATAGTGGCTAACATTGGACTAGAGCAGGCGCATACCTCACCCTGCCCTTCATCTGTCAATATTTACATTCTGGTTTGTTCTATTCACAACAGGCGTGCATATAGTGGCTAACATTGGACTAGAGCAGTGTTCATGGAAGGCCCCTTTATTGGTGCATACCTCGCCCTGCCCTTCATCTGTCAATATTTACATTCTGGTTTGTTCTATTCACAACAGGCGTCCATATAGTGGCTAACACTGGACTAGAGCAGTGTCCATGGAAGGCCCCTGTTATTGGCGCATACATACCTTGCCCTGCCCTTCATCTGTCAATATTTACATTCTGGTTTGTTCTATTCACAACAGGCGTCTATATTGTGGCTAACATTGGACTAGAGCATTGTTCATGGAAGGCCCCCGTTATTGGCGCATACCTCGCCCTGCCCTTCATCTGTCATTATTTACATTCTGGTTTGTTCTATTCACAACAGGCGTCCATATAGTGGCTAACATTGGACTAGAGCAGTGTTCATAGAAGGCCCCCGTTATTGGCGCATACCTCGCCCTGCCCTTCATCTGTCAATATTTACATTCTGGTTTGTTCTATTCACAACAGGCGTCCATATAGTGGCTAACATTGGACTAGAGCAGTGTTCATGGAAGGCCCCCGTTATTGGCACATACCTCGCCCTGCCCTTCATCTGTCAATATTTACATTCTGGTTTGTTCTATTCACAACAGGCTTCCATATAGTGGCTAACATTGGACTAGAGCAGTGTTCATGGAAGGCCCCCTTTATTGGCGCATACCTCGCCCTGCCCTTCATCTGTCAATATTTACATTCTGGTTTGTTCTATTCACAACAGGCGTCCATATAGTGGCTAACACTGGACTAGAGCAGTGTTCATGGAAGTCCCCCGTTATTGGCGCATACCTCGCCCTGCCCTTCATCTGTCAATATTTACATTCTGGCTTGTTCTATTCACAACAGGCGTCCATATAGTGGCTAACATTGGACTAGAGCAGTGTTCATGGAAGGCCCCCGTTATTGTCGCATACCTCCCCCTGCCCTTCATCTGTCAATATTTACATTCTGGTTTGTTCTATTCACAACAGGCGTTCATATAGTGGCTAACATTGGACTAGAGCAGTGTTCATGGAAGGCCCCCGTTATTGGCGCATACCTCGCCCTGCCCTTCATCTGTCAATATTTACATTCTGGTTTGTTTTATTCACAACAGGCGTCCATATAGTGGCTAACATTGGACTAGAGCAGTGTTCATGGAAGGCCCCCGTTATTGGCGCATACCTCGCTCTGCCCTTCATCTGGATGAACCCTGCCAGTCTAACTTACTGTGGTATCTTCTCCGCTATCGGAGCCTCATGGAAGGGTGCCCGATGGAGACCCCTCCGTAGAGATCCTGCGACTCGCCGTTCCTTATGCAAGCGACTGTCTACACTAACAGTGTGTGGGTTCATATACCTTTCCCTGTGGAGCTCTATGATATATTTCAACGCTACGATAACGACAAAAGAAGGAGATGAGGTCAAGGTCAGAGAAGCAATCCAGAACTTTTTTAAATCACCCGCCTGGCTAGAAATGAAGGAAATCATGGGTCAATTGTACCAGAATATTCAGACCGTGGGCTGGAGGAAATTCTTTGAGGATTTGATCGATGCTTTAGATCCTCAGGGGGAAGCAAATGCTCTCAAGGTGAGTTTTAGATAGTTTTCAGACTTTTGACGAGTGCTTCTGTTCGTCCCGGTTATAACCAACTAATATGGGCCTGTCTACACATTGCAAATGCCCGATTTCTAATTCTGAATTTAAGTAATCAACTGAATATACATGTATCACCATATATGTAACAATTAACTCCTTGAAACTTCTGATTTTGTTGTGCTCTGCAGTGACATAGGATGGTGATTTGACAAGGGGCGGAATGTCCTCAAATACCATCATAGCAATGTATGCCAAAGGCGCATCACGCAAAGGGGGATGCGGTGGAAATGTTTTGAATTCTAGAGTCCATTTCCCATGATATGGAGCGTTTTCAGAGGTTTCTTTCAGATACTTATTGGACCACTTTTATATTTATAAATGCATCTTGAGTTTTTGTTGACAGACAAATTATCGGCGAATAAACAACACAATCATTACAGCTGGCAAGCATACATATTGTAGCTGGAACATGACCATCTTCATTTTATCAAGCTAATTTCTACGTCCCCACTTTGAACTTCCCTTGATATATCTGGCCCGTTCAATGTTCAAAGAACTTATAAATAGACACGAGACGTTACTGACCTCGAAACCATTTGAATTTCAAAATGTGTCATAGAAGAGTGTTATTGATTGGCTGACGTATATCACCACATTAGGAGGAATGACACCGCCACCTGAGGATGATGTCACTCTACACAAAATCTGTGTGTAGGTTCTGATTGGTTTGTCGATCGTTTGTGGTGAAATTTACACTTTGGATTTTGAACGCAGAAGGTGGCCAGATAAATCAAGGCAGGTTCGAAGTGGGAACGTAGAAATTCGCTTGATAGAATGAAGATGGAAGATGACCTACTTATACGTATAATATTTACATTGCCCCACTGGCTGAGAGCTATATTACAGCAGCAATCAATGTTCAGTCAGCGGAGTTATTAATCTCAAAACCTTGGGAGGGGGTGGGGGAGGGGACCACTCTTCGACCCCCACTGCACCCCCACTTCCTATGACAATGTTTGGTCCTTCATGGGGGGTAATGTGATGAATGTTGCATTTGATGATGTAATCAACCAGTACTAACTAAACAAGTCCAAACATCTACCAAGACCTCCCTACATCTCCCAAGCAAAACAGATGATCAACCATCTAGACAGCTGATCAACTAAACATGTGTCAAGTCATCTTAAAACCAACCTATGTGAACAACTGACCAACCAGTTGAACACCTGATAACCACCTGTGCACAGGATCACACTCCCCCAAGCATCTAAATATTTCTTCAATCACCTGTACAAATGATCATACCTGACCAACTATCTAAACATTTGATCAACAGTGACTACCTGTACAAATGATCATACTTGATCAAGCATCTATACGTTGATCAACCACCTGGCAAATGATCACCTAAATATTTGATCAACCCGTACACATGATCACACTGTCTAAGCATCTAAACATCTGTGCAACCACCTGTACCGGTACATATGATCATACCTGACCAAGCATCTAAACATTTGATCAACGGTGACTACCTGTGCAAATGATCACACCAAGCATCTAAACATTTTATCATCCACCTGTACATATGATCATAAACATAAAGATTTGATCAACCACCTGCACAAATGATTACATCTGACCAAGCATCTAAAATATTTGATCAAGCACATGTACACATGATCACACCTGGTAAACCATCCAAACACCTGTGCAACCACCTGCACACATCACACCTGACCAACCATCTAAACATTCGATCAACCATCTGAACACAGGATTACACCTGGCCAACCATATAAAGATCTGATCAACCCCCTGTACATATGATCACACTGAACCAACCGTCGTCTAAAGGTCTGATCAATCAGATGTGGACATGATCACACCTGAGCAACTATATAAACATTTTCAACCTTCTTTACAAATGATCACAAATGTACCTGACAAAGCATCTAAATATTTGATCAACCAGCTGTACAAATGATTACACTAAACCAACCATCTGAAGATCTGGTCAATCAGATGTGGACATGATCACACATCAACCATCTACACCCCTGATCAACATCTGAACACATGTGATGTATTTCTGACATGCCTGAAATTCAGGTTCAATATTTATATTTCATTAATATTTTGCAATATTTAGGTGTTGGGTGAAGATTTTAATGAAACCCAATAAAAGATAACTTCTCCCTATAACTACACATACTCTAGTTGGAAGTGTATGAGATTTAATCAGAATTCAATATCTAATTTTCATTAATATTTTGTTCAATTCTTTTTCAATTTCAGGTTTTGGGTGTAGATTCTAATGCGACCCAAGAACAGATAACTTCTGCCTACCGTAAGCTTGCCCGCCAATGGCACCCTGATCGACACAAAGACCCAGGAACTAAGAAAGAAGCGCAGGATAAGTTTATTCAAATACAGCAGGCATATGAGACACTTTCTGACATTAAAACTAGGAGGGCAGAGAGAGCAAAACACTCTAGAAGCGAGTTTTGATGTGTTCTCAGAACATTTTATTTTCACTTTCAAAGAGAAGTGGAGAATAGCTATTGATTCTCATCATTCCATGCACTCAATTTTTGTTTTTCACCACAAAAGACAGATTTTTCCATATACATGTATGACATGGTATTTTTATATATATATATAAAGGTGATTTCATGTCATGTAAGTAACAGTAAGTATCAGTTGTGACAATTACCTCAGAGTTTGCTCACTCAGCCAGACATTTGATTGGTTCACAGAGCTTGAATTGTACTCTGTCACATAGGTAACCTCTGATTTTACTTACGTGACAGAGTACAAATCCAGTTACATGAACCAGTCAAGTAAATGATAGAAGTTGTAACATGTCCCATATACATGATATAGAAGGGAGGATACTAATCCAATATTGGCCTACTTACAGGTTACAGGATCAATAACTTTTGATTCCTTCTTAACCAATGCAACAAAATTTCAGGCGCATTGATTTATCCATTGTTCCATGTCATAAAATTAATTTGCCATGTGAAGAACCAGCCGATGTTGTTTAAACGGTGTGTATGTTTGACCTATTATTATGCAAATTAGATAGACAACAATTTACTTTTTTATTACCATTTAGTGTGTATAGATATGTCTGTATGCGCCTCAAGAGGATTTTGCTAAATTTATTATGTGAACTGATATATTGAGCGAAAACGACCCTTTTTACCTTCACTTTAGAGAGCGGGATTCCCCTAACCTGACGTATGAGGTGGTAGCTGTATAGTGTGTTCTTGTCTGGCTGATTTAACAAACATTTGGGTAACTGTTAGAAATGTTATTCACTAGATGTGAAATCAGCCATGTTTATAAAATTACTGTTGTTTGCAATTTTATCAAAGGGAGAATTTTTACCACTCTCTATTTTTGTCAAGCTCACTGAGTTTTAGTTTGTTGTTCCATTCAGCATTTCAACATTTAGGTCTTTGCTTGTGTAGCATTGTTGTTCACTGAATGTATTTATCTGCCTTGTCTGAAACAGCCGTTTTCTCTAGCCTCAGCAATGTGGCAAGGAACATGTTAAAAAAGCAGGGTCATATCACTGAATAGACCCAGACATATTTAATTTCACAACTGGTTTCCCAAATCTGTAAATCAGACTTGGTTGATCTAGATATGCTTAGTTGGATATCACTGTTTGACCTAGAATGCTGGTCTCATGTCAGGTGTGTGACTTAGAAGTACTATAGTGTGATATGGGCTGTTTGGCCTAGAAATGCTACAACCTTATATCAGCTGTTTGACCTAGAAATGATTTTAGTCTGATATTAACCGTGTGACATAGAATAGTGTAGTCTGATATCCACTCTCACTGGAGAGGTCTGTTATCTCAGTGGAAAAGCTAACATCACCTTTGACCATGTTGATGTCTCGAGTATCTTACAGACATCAACCCAGAGACTGACCATACAACACTTACATGTAATCGTAATTTTAGTAATGTTAGACAGTCACTCAAACAATTAAAAAAAAAAATGATGAATTCTTACATCAACTTTATATTTACTGATCCTTATAGCTGCATAATTTCACAGGCATAATTCAGTGTCATTATTCATTATGTTTATTGTCAGTTAACCTAGAATTGTGTACTTTTGTTTGACCAAGAATGTTAATCTCATATCAGCTGTGTGACCTAGAAAGAATACTGTAGTCTCTTATTTGCTGTTTGAGATGCTGAGCATCTTCAACCCTCTCTGTACCATATCGGTACAATTGTACTGATAGAAATATAGTTCGATAATTGCCTGTCATTGGCATGAAGAAATGAAGAATTTCTAGACAAGTATTTTCATCATATTATATATTGTTCGAAAGCTTGGAGTATCGTATTTGAAACCACGTAGGCGATGATAAGTATATGTTCGCCTCATTTATGTTCATGACAGTTTTGATACCAGCTTGGAACTGTTAAAAATGCTGGTACAGAGGGAGTTAATATGAATGTCTTTATCTAAATTGACAAGATTTTATGGTACATAATAAAGATACTTGATATTTTTCAATTTGATGTTATATAACTTGGGATGGAGCACATTTCCTCTTACATATTCTGTACAATCTGTAAGTCTTATTAATAAAACCTTTTTTATTGTCACAATAATAGTACTTCGATTATCCTTTTATTGAACATCTTCACTAACCATGTGGTACCTTGACGTGGTAACTTTATGGAGTTGTACTCCAAGTAGTCTCATCGGGACAATTTAAAAACACAATGGCATTGATTCGTTGAAATCTTCATTAACCTTTACAGAAAATCACTGATTGGTTGGCTTTCCTTCCAGTTTTCTTCACAAACCAATGATTATCACTTTGTCCCATGGTGCCACAATATGATGCCTCTTTCTGAACCAAAAACTTGATGATGGACTGCCCCATAGAACCTTCTCTTTGTCCCATGGTGACGTCAAATGATGCCTCTTTCTGAACCATATACTTGATGCTGGACTGCCCCATAGAACCTTATATTTGTCCCATGGTGACTTCAAATGATGCTTCTTAGTGAATCATAGACTGGATGCTGGACTGCCCCATAGAACCTTATCTTTGTCCCATGGTGATGTCAAATGATGCCTCTTTCTGAACCATCGACTGGATGCTGTACTGCCCCATAGAACCTTCTCTTTGTCCCATGGTGACACAATGTGATGCCTCTTATTGAACCATAGACTGCATGTTGGACTGCCCCATAGAACCTTATCTTTGTCCCATGGTGACTTCAAATGATGCCTCTTAGTGAACCATAGACTGGATGCTGTACTGCTCCATAGAACCTTATTTTTGTCCCATGGTGACTTCAAATGATGTCTCTTTCTGAACCATATACTTGATGCTGGACTGCCCCATAGAACCTTATCTTTGTCCCATGGTGACTTCAAATGATGCCTCTTAGTGAACCATAGACTGGATGCTGTACTGCTCCATAGAACCTTATTTTTGTCCCATGGTGACTTCAAATGATGTCTCTTTCTGAACCATATACTTGATGCTGGACTGCCCCATAGAACCTTATCTTTGTCCCATGGTGACTTCAAATGATGCCTCTTAGTGAACCATAGACTGGATGCTGTACTGCTCCATAGAACCTTATTTTTGTCCCATGGTGACTTCAAATGATGTCTCTTTCTGAACCATATACTTGATGCTGGACTGCCCCATAGAACCTTATCTTTTGGTCCCCACTGCACTCAAATGCATTTTTCACTTTCTTAAACCCAGTACATCAGGATACTGACTGCCCCATAGAACCTATCTTTGTCCCATGGCACTTCAAATGATGTCTCTTTCTGAACCATAGACCAGATACTGGGCTGCCCCATAGAACTTGGGTATCTTGTCCCACGGTGACTTGCAATGATGCCTCTTTCTGAACCATATACTTCTGATGCTGGACTGCCTCATAGAACCCTTGCATCTCGGTTCCACCTGTGACTTCAAATGATGCCTCTTTCTGAACCATAGACTAGATGCTGGGCTGCCCCATAGACCCTTATCTCTGTCCCACGGTGACTTCAAATGATGCCTCTTTCTGAACCATAGACTAGATGCTGGGCTGCCCCATAGAACCTTATCTTTGTCCCACGGTGACTTCAAATGATGCCTCTTTCTGAACCATAGACTAGATGCTGGGCTGCCCCATAGAACCTTATATTTGTCCCATGGTGACTTCAAATGATGCTTCTTAGTGAATCATAGACTGGATGCTGGACTGCCCCATGGAACCTTATCTTTGTCCCATGGTGATGTCAAATGATGCCTCTTTCTGAACCATCGACTGGATGCTGTACTGCCCCATAGAACCTTCTCTTTGTCCCATGGTGACACAATGTGATGCCTCTTATTGAACCATAGACTGCATGTTGGACTGCCCCATAGAACCTTATCTTTGTCCCATGGTGACTTCAAATGATGCCTCTTAGTGAACCATAGACTGGATGCTGTACTGCTCCATAGAACCTTATTTTTGTCCCATGGTGACTTCAAATGATGTCTCTTTCTGAACCATATACTTGATGCTGGACTGCCCCATAGAACCTTATCTTTGTCCCATGGTGACTTCAAATGATGCCTCTTAGTGAACCATAGACTGGATGCTGTACTGCTCCATAGAACCTTATTTTTGTCCCATGGTGACTTCAAATGATGTCTCTTTCTGAACCATATACTTGATGCTGGACTGCCCCATAGAACCTTATCTTTGTCCCATGGTGACTTCAAATGATGTCTCTTAGTGAACCATAGACTGGATGCTGTACTGCTCCATAGAACCTTATTTTTGTCCCATGGTGACTTCAAATGATGTCTCTTTCTGAACCATATACTTGATGCTGGACTGCCCCATAGAACCTTATCTTTGTCCCATGGTGACTTCAAATGATGCCTCTTAGTGAACCATAGACTGGATGCTGTACTGCTCCATAGAACCTTATTTTTGTCCCATGGTGACTTCAAATGATGTCTCTTTCTGAACCATATACTTGATGCTGGACTGCCCCATAGAACCTTATCTTTGTCCCATGGTGACTTCAAATGATGCCTCTTAGTGAACCATAGACTGGATGCTGTACTGCTCCATAGAACCTTATTTTTGTCCCATGGTGACTTCAAATGATGTCTCTTTCTGAACCATATACTTGATGCTGGACTGCCCCATAGAACCTTATCTTTGTCCCATGGTGACTTCAAATGATGCCTCTT